>JAZGQO010000033.1:0-42129 GCA_036850965.1 Patella caerulea | reverse complement strand
GGCAGTCACACCGTTGAAACATAATAACACACCTAGTCGCTCATCCCTGGCTAATATCTAGGAAAATAAATGGAGAAACACAACTCAAAAGTATACTAAATAAAGTAAACAACGAAGCTATTATGACGTGAAACGATTGTTGACGGGCTTGTCTGAAATGGTGAACGCAATGCAAATGCACAGTGACTGGCTTTTTGTAAGATGGGCAATGTCTCTTTTTATGTTGAATTAACAGGGGAAAGCGCGAACGCAGTCCCCCACACTAAGAAATTACGTACTCGAGTCGCCCACATTTGGGGCGATCGCAGGGGTCAGCCAAACCTAGGTGCAATGGAAAGGCCTCACCCTGGGAGGACCGCCTTGCGGATCACGGTGCCTCCCGTACCAGGTAAGTATGCCTTTCTCGGCCCTCATCGGCTGACTCCTGCGCCGTGGCCGCTCATCCCGCTAGGGCCCGACCACACCTACCCGTTGCGCAACACCAAAACAAAGTCAAAAAATCGACCCATAGCACACCGCAATACACGAGCAAACTAACCGCTGCCCGGCTGCCAACTAAACATTTTGGTATTTGGCGACACTATTTTGCGAGGAGTCGGCAAAACGCACCTACGGTAGAAGGGCAAATGTAGACTGTACGTGGCCATTTTGGAGGAGTTGTCTGGTCTACGACAGACGTACGAAAGGCTGTGTGGTAGACGCCATCGACCAGTTTTTTGCCCGACATGACCTGAATGCGCGAAACTAACCTGGCTGGCCCGGGCAGTCACACCGTTGAAACATAATAACACACCTAGTCGCTCATCCCTGGCTAATATCTAGGAAAATAAATGGAGAAACACAACTCAAAAGTATACTAAATAAAGTAAACAACGAAGCTATTATGACGTGAAACGATTGTTGACGGGCTTGTCTGAAATGGTGAACGCAATGCAAATGCACAGTGACTGGCTTTTTGTAAGATGGGCAATGTCTCTTTTTATGTTGAATTAACAGGGGAAAGCGCGAACGCAGTCCCCCACACTAAGAAATTACGTACTCGAGTCGCCCACATTTGGGGCGATCGCAGGGGTCAGCCAAACCTAGGTGCAATGGAAAGGCCTCACCCTGGGAGGACCGCCTTGCGGATCACGGTGCCTCCCGTACCAGGTAAGTATGCCTTTCTCGGCCCTCATCGGCTGACTCCTGCGCCGTGGCCGCTCATCCCGCTAGGGCCCGACCACACCTACCCGTTGCGCAACACCAAAACAAAGTCAAAAAATCGACCCATAGCACACCGCAATACACGAGCAAACTAACCGCTGCCCGGCTGCCAACTAAACATTTTGGTATTTGGCGACACTATTTTGCGAGGAGTCGGCAAAACGCACCTACGGTAGAAGGGCAAATGTAGACTGTACGTGGCCATTTTGGAGGAGTTGTCTGGTCTACGACAGACGTACGAAAGGCTGTGTGGTAGACGCCATCGACCAGTTTTTTGCCCGACATGACCTGAATGCGCGAAACTAACCTGGCTGGCCCGGGCAGTCACACCGTTGAAACATAATAACACACCTAGTCGCTCATCCCTGGCTAATATCTAGGAAAATAAATGGAGAAACACAACTCAAAAGTATACTAAATAAAGTAAACAACGAAGCTATTATGACGTGAAACGATTGTTGACGGGCTTGTCTGAAATGGTGAACGCAATGCAAATGCACAGTGACTGGCTTTTTGTAAGATGGGCAATGTCTCTTTTTATGTTGAATTAACAGGGGAAAGCGCGAACGCAGTCCCCCACACTAAGAAATTACGTACTCGAGTCGCCCACATTTGGGGCGATCGCAGGGGTCAGCCAAACCTAGGTGCAATGGAAAGGCCTCACCCTGGGAGGACCGCCTTGCGGATCACGGTGCCTCCCGTACCAGGTAAGTATGCCTTTCTCGGCCCTCATCGGCTGACTCCTGCGCCGTGGCCGCTCATCCCGCTAGGGCCCGACCACACCTACCCGTTGCGCAACACCAAAACAAAGTCAAAAAATCGACCCATAGCACACCGCAATACACGAGCAAACTAACCGCTGCCCGGCTGCCAACTAAACATTTTGGTATTTGGCGACACTATTTTGCGAGGAGTCGGCAAAACGCACCTACGGTAGAAGGGCAAATGTAGACTGTACGTGGCCATTTTGGAGGAGTTGTCTGGTCTACGACAGACGTACGAAAGGCTGTGTGGTAGACGCCATCGACCAGTTTTTTGCCCGACATGACCTGAATGCGCGAAACTAACCTGGCTGGCCCGGGCAGTCACACCGTTGAAACATAATAACACACCTAGTCGCTCATCCCTGGCTAATATCTAGGAAAATAAATGGAGAAACACAACTCAAAAGTATACTAAATAAAGTAAACAACGAAGCTATTATGACGTGAAACGATTGTTGACGGGCTTGTCTGAAATGGTGAACGCAATGCAAATGCACAGTGACTGGCTTTTTGTAAGATGGGCAATGTCTCTTTTTATGTTGAATTAACAGGGGAAAGCGCGAACGCAGTCCCCCACACTAAGAAATTACGTACTCGAGTCGCCCACATTTGGGGCGATCGCAGGGGTCAGCCAAACCTAGGTGCAATGGAAAGGCCTCACCCTGGGAGGACCGCCTTGCGGATCACGGTGCCTCCCGTACCAGGTAAGTATGCCTTTCTCGGCCCTCATCGGCTGACTCCTGCGCCGTGGCCGCTCATCCCGCTAGGGCCCGACCACACCTACCCGTTGCGCAACACCAAAACAAAGTCAAAAAATCGACCCATAGCACACCGCAATACACGAGCAAACTAACCGCTGCCCGGCTGCCAACTAAACATTTTGGTATTTGGCGACACTATTTTGCGAGGAGTCGGCAAAACGCACCTACGGTAGAAGGGCAAATGTAGACTGTACGTGGCCATTTTGGAGGAGTTGTCTGGTCTACGACAGACGTACGAAAGGCTGTGTGGTAGACGCCATCGACCAGTTTTTTGCCCGACATGACCTGAATGCGCGAAACTAACCTGGCTGGCCCGGGCAGTCACACCGTTGAAACATAATAACACACCTAGTCGCTCATCCCTGGCTAATATCTAGGAAAATAAATGGAGAAACACAACTCAAAAGTATACTAAATAAAGTAAACAACGAAGCTATTATGACGTGAAACGATTGTTGACGGGCTTGTCTGAAATGGTGAACGCAATGCAAATGCACAGTGACTGGCTTTTTGTAAGATGGGCAATGTCTCTTTTTATGTTGAATTAACAGGGGAAAGCGCGAACGCAGTCCCCCACACTAAGAAATTACGTACTCGAGTCGCCCACATTTGGGGCGATCGCAGGGGTCAGCCAAACCTAGGTGCAATGGAAAGGCCTCACCCTGGGAGGACCGCCTTGCGGATCACGGTGCCTCCCGTACCAGGTAAGTATGCCTTTCTCGGCCCTCATCGGCTGACTCCTGCGCCGTGGCCGCTCATCCCGCTAGGGCCCGACCACACCTACCCGTTGCGCAACACCAAAACAAAGTCAAAAAATCGACCCATAGCACACCGCAATACACGAGCAAACTAACCGCTGCCCGGCTGCCAACTAAACATTTTGGTATTTGGCGACACTATTTTGCGAGGAGTCGGCAAAACGCACCTACGGTAGAAGGGCAAATGTAGACTGTACGTGGCCATTTTGGAGGAGTTGTCTGGTCTACGACAGACGTACGAAAGGCTGTGTGGTAGACGCCATCGACCAGTTTTTTGCCCGACATGACCTGAATGCGCGAAACTAACCTGGCTGGCCCGGGCAGTCACACCGTTGAAACATAATAACACACCTAGTCGCTCATCCCTGGCTAATATCTAGGAAAATAAATGGAGAAACACAACTCAAAAGTATACTAAATAAAGTAAACAACGAAGCTATTATGACGTGAAACGATTGTTGACGGGCTTGTCTGAAATGGTGAACGCAATGCAAATGCACAGTGACTGGCTTTTTGTAAGATGGGCAATGTCTCTTTTTATGTTGAATTAACAGGGGAAAGCGCGAACGCAGTCCCCCACACTAAGAAATTACGTACTCGAGTCGCCCACATTTGGGGCGATCGCAGGGGTCAGCCAAACCTAGGTGCAATGGAAAGGCCTCACCCTGGGAGGACCGCCTTGCGGATCACGGTGCCTCCCGTACCAGGTAAGTATGCCTTTCTCGGCCCTCATCGGCTGACTCCTGCGCCGTGGCCGCTCATCCCGCTAGGGCCCGACCACACCTACCCGTTGCGCAACACCAAAACAAAGTCAAAAAATCGACCCATAGCACACCGCAATACACGAGCAAACTAACCGCTGCCCGGCTGCCAACTAAACATTTTGGTATTTGGCGACACTATTTTGCGAGGAGTCGGCAAAACGCACCTACGGTAGAAGGGCAAATGTAGACTGTACGTGGCCATTTTGGAGGAGTTGTCTGGTCTACGACAGACGTACGAAAGGCTGTGTGGTAGACGCCATCGACCAGTTTTTTGCCCGACATGACCTGAATGCGCGAAACTAACCTGGCTGGCCCGGGCAGTCACACCGTTGAAACATAATAACACACCTAGTCGCTCATCCCTGGCTAATATCTAGGAAAATAAATGGAGAAACACAACTCAAAAGTATACTAAATAAAGTAAACAACGAAGCTATTATGACGTGAAACGATTGTTGACGGGCTTGTCTGAAATGGTGAACGCAATGCAAATGCACAGTGACTGGCTTTTTGTAAGATGGGCAATGTCTCTTTTTATGTTGAATTAACAGGGGAAAGCGCGAACGCAGTCCCCCACACTAAGAAATTACGTACTCGAGTCGCCCACATTTGGGGCGATCGCAGGGGTCAGCCAAACCTAGGTGCAATGGAAAGGCCTCACCCTGGGAGGACCGCCTTGCGGATCACGGTGCCTCCCGTACCAGGTAAGTATGCCTTTCTCGGCCCTCATCGGCTGACTCCTGCGCCGTGGCCGCTCATCCCGCTAGGGCCCGACCACACCTACCCGTTGCGCAACACCAAAACAAAGTCAAAAAATCGACCCATAGCACACCGCAATACACGAGCAAACTAACCGCTGCCCGGCTGCCAACTAAACATTTTGGTATTTGGCGACACTATTTTGCGAGGAGTCGGCAAAACGCACCTACGGTAGAAGGGCAAATGTAGACTGTACGTGGCCATTTTGGAGGAGTTGTCTGGTCTACGACAGACGTACGAAAGGCTGTGTGGTAGACGCCATCGACCAGTTTTTTGCCCGACATGACCTGAATGCGCGAAACTAACCTGGCTGGCCCGGGCAGTCACACCGTTGAAACATAATAACACACCTAGTCGCTCATCCCTGGCTAATATCTAGGAAAATAAATGGAGAAACACAACTCAAAAGTATACTAAATAAAGTAAACAACGAAGCTATTATGACGTGAAACGATTGTTGACGGGCTTGTCTGAAATGGTGAACGCAATGCAAATGCACAGTGACTGGCTTTTTGTAAGATGGGCAATGTCTCTTTTTATGTTGAATTAACAGGGGAAAGCGCGAACGCAGTCCCCCACACTAAGAAATTACGTACTCGAGTCGCCCACATTTGGGGCGATCGCAGGGGTCAGCCAAACCTAGGTGCAATGGAAAGGCCTCACCCTGGGAGGACCGCCTTGCGGATCACGGTGCCTCCCGTACCAGGTAAGTATGCCTTTCTCGGCCCTCATCGGCTGACTCCTGCGCCGTGGCCGCTCATCCCGCTAGGGCCCGACCACACCTACCCGTTGCGCAACACCAAAACAAAGTCAAAAAATCGACCCATAGCACACCGCAATACACGAGCAAACTAACCGCTGCCCGGCTGCCAACTAAACATTTTGGTATTTGGCGACACTATTTTGCGAGGAGTCGGCAAAACGCACCTACGGTAGAAGGGCAAATGTAGACTGTACGTGGCCATTTTGGAGGAGTTGTCTGGTCTACGACAGACGTACGAAAGGCTGTGTGGTAGACGCCATCGACCAGTTTTTTGCCCGACATGACCTGAATGCGCGAAACTAACCTGGCTGGCCCGGGCAGTCACACCGTTGAAACATAATAACACACCTAGTCGCTCATCCCTGGCTAATATCTAGGAAAATAAATGGAGAAACACAACTCAAAAGTATACTAAATAAAGTAAACAACGAAGCTATTATGACGTGAAACGATTGTTGACGGGCTTGTCTGAAATGGTGAACGCAATGCAAATGCACAGTGACTGGCTTTTTGTAAGATGGGCAATGTCTCTTTTTATGTTGAATTAACAGGGGAAAGCGCGAACGCAGTCCCCCACACTAAGAAATTACGTACTCGAGTCGCCCACATTTGGGGCGATCGCAGGGGTCAGCCAAACCTAGGTGCAATGGAAAGGCCTCACCCTGGGAGGACCGCCTTGCGGATCACGGTGCCTCCCGTACCAGGTAAGTATGCCTTTCTCGGCCCTCATCGGCTGACTCCTGCGCCGTGGCCGCTCATCCCGCTAGGGCCCGACCACACCTACCCGTTGCGCAACACCAAAACAAAGTCAAAAAATCGACCCATAGCACACCGCAATACACGAGCAAACTAACCGCTGCCCGGCTGCCAACTAAACATTTTGGTATTTGGCGACACTATTTTGCGAGGAGTCGGCAAAACGCACCTACGGTAGAAGGGCAAATGTAGACTGTACGTGGCCATTTTGGAGGAGTTGTCTGGTCTACGACAGACGTACGAAAGGCTGTGTGGTAGACGCCATCGACCAGTTTTTTGCCCGACATGACCTGAATGCGCGAAACTAACCTGGCTGGCCCGGGCAGTCACACCGTTGAAACATAATAACACACCTAGTCGCTCATCCCTGGCTAATATCTAGGAAAATAAATGGAGAAACACAACTCAAAAGTATACTAAATAAAGTAAACAACGAAGCTATTATGACGTGAAACGATTGTTGACGGGCTTGTCTGAAATGGTGAACGCAATGCAAATGCACAGTGACTGGCTTTTTGTAAGATGGGCAATGTCTCTTTTTATGTTGAATTAACAGGGGAAAGCGCGAACGCAGTCCCCCACACTAAGAAATTACGTACTCGAGTCGCCCACATTTGGGGCGATCGCAGGGGTCAGCCAAACCTAGGTGCAATGGAAAGGCCTCACCCTGGGAGGACCGCCTTTTTTTTTTTTTTTTTTTTTTTTTTTATAAAATTTATTCACCCAGATAAAAAATACATACAAATGGAAGATGTTACAATCCTACAATCCCACCGTCTTAAAATCTTAAAAAGTGCAATAACTACAAGGGTGCGATTGTGACGATGGGGAGCAAATAAATTACATTGAAATTATATATACATTTTATACCAAAACATAATACCAAAATATTAACCATATTCATATTCGATTTCACACAAACATCACATTCATACATGATTTGTCACAAACATCACATTCATTCAAGATTTTTCACAAACATCACATTCATACTTTTATCAATACATCACAAGATGAATACATAAATCTAACTATATTTAATTTTATACACGCAAACACTGAAATGTATTAAATATTATATCATAAACATAAACAGCAGGTACCCAGTGTCTAAAATCTATAACCATAAAAGTACAAAGATTAATATAATATAGTATGTAATAGTATATTATTATATATAGGTTAAAATATTAATAACGCATAATAATGACAGTTTACCAAACGTAAACAAACTAAGACCCCCCCCCTCCCTTACTATTGTTTATATGTCACAAGCGTCTGCCACTGTAAAAACAAATCACTTGTAGTAGGACTATCAGCCGACAGCGATGTTGAGTCACGAACTACAAGACGCTAACTGCATTCGTTTTAAATTCGGTTAATATTTATAGAAATTATATTTATACACATAGATCACAACTAATAATTTAGATATACCAATAGATAAATTAACAAAATATATATTACAAAAGATCACACCAAAAACACAGAATAAATATATAAATGAAAATTAAATAATACCAACACTGGATACCCACGACTACACATACTACACACCGATAACACAGCCGTGTGAGTATAAGATTATATACAAAACAAACAACCCCCATCAAACCATTATACATGTTAAAGTAGCATATCCTACAATATAAGAAAAATATATTAATACAAATACAATATAATACAAACTGAAAAAAATAAAACACAATACACAAAACGGTCCATGACGATATCCGGGAGAATATAAACCACTAACAAAATCCAGGGGCGAGTCAGGTCCGAATCCATTAACACCACTAACGAATAAAGAATTAAGATTTCCCATCTTTCTTTTTAACCGACGCCCTTCCTTTCTTATCTTTCCCATGTAACTTTCCCAAAGCCGTCCCAATCGCCTGTGCTGTTGCACATTTGTCCTCACAGTTAATCACCGATCTGATCGGCAATCCGCAAATCGAACCGTGTATCTTACCGCTTCCACCCACTCTGTCCGACCTTACTTCTCCTACTTTCCTCAATACGGGTGTCTCTTTAAATAGACGTGAATCAGGGATTACACCAGACATTACTTCTCCCCCCTGTCTCACTACCGAATTACTCTCTTCTTGTGTCACTTTAAATAAATCTTTACCAGTACTAGGAATTTCGCCCGTCTTATCCATTTCTCCTTCTTTCCCTTCTTCTAACTCATTCTCTAAATCAATTTCTAAATTACCCTCCTCAGAATTAACTTCGTCTATCTCGTCTTTAGAATCTACCCCTCTCTCACTCTGCCTCATACTTTCATTACTATCTATACTGCTCTCAACGTCCTTCTCTTTTTGCTCGCTGTTAACTCTACCTCCCACAACATCAGAAAATCTAGGGGCTCTCACCACATCTACCTGTCGTTCACAATTCATGCTTCGATGGCCAATACGATTACATCGAAGGCATAGAGGTAATCTACCCGGGGCGGTTACTAACATCCTTATCGTCCCTTGCGCTGTACGGATCATATGTGGAATTTTCTGAACTTGCATCGATGTACAGTTTAAAGTGACTAGTCTCAAACCATTATGGACTCGTTTATTTTCAATCATCATCAATTCTTCACGAATAGACTTAACAACACCATATTTCCTGAATACCCTCAACAGAAAACTATCTCTCAAATACCGTGGTACCCAATGGATGCGTAAATTAACAACTGAGGTGTCAGCATCACAAAAATAATAATGTTTACCATTAAACACGTAAGCTCCTTTATCAATAAGGATTTTCACTAACCTTTCTGAAGCTAATGTTAAAAACCACTCTTCGTTGTTATCCCTTTTAGCCATCGCCACAATACCATCATTATTTCCAATCAAATTCGAAACCACTGATAAAATATCCATCTTATAAACGTACTCATTACGGTGAACAGTAATCTTTACTACTCGACGGAGAATACTCTGGTCTATATCATCATCTTCAAGCTCAACATCTTCAATATACTCCTCCATGATGACCGGCCACGCAGGCCTCACCACCCGCAAAAACAAAAGAAGAACGGGTGCGAAAAACTAAAAATAACTCCAAAAATCTCGAAAATACTCCTTGCGGATCACGGTGCCTCCCGTACCAGGTAAGTATGCCTTTCTCGGCCCTCATCGGCTGACTCCTGCGCCGTGGCCGCTCATCCCGCTAGGGCCCGACCACACCTACCCGTTGCGCAACACCAAAACAAAGTCAAAAAATCGACCCATAGCACACCGCAATACACGAGCAAACTAACCGCTGCCCGGCTGCCAACTAAACATTTTGGTATTTGGCGACACTATTTTGCGAGGAGTCGGCAAAACGCACCTACGGTAGAAGGGCAAATGTAGACTGTACGTGGCCATTTTGGAGGAGTTGTCTGGTCTACGACAGACGTACGAAAGGCTGTGTGGTAGACGCCATCGACCAGTTTTTTGCCCGACATGACCTGAATGCGCGAAACTAACCTGGCTGGCCCGGGCAGTCACACCGTTGAAACATAATAACACACCTAGTCGCTCATCCCTGGCTAATATCTAGGAAAATAAATGGAGAAACACAACTCAAAAGTATACTAAATAAAGTAAACAACGAAGCTATTATGACGTGAAACGATTGTTGACGGGCTTGTCTGAAATGGTGAACGCAATGCAAATGCACAGTGACTGGCTTTTTGTAAGATGGGCAATGTCTCTTTTTATGTTGAATTAACAGGGGAAAGCGCGAACGCAGTCCCCCACACTAAGAAATTACGTACTCGAGTCGCCCACATTTGGGGCGATCGCAGGGGTCAGCCAAACCTAGGTGCAATGGAAAGGCCTCACCCTGGGAGGACCGCCTTGCGGATCACGGTGCCTCCCGTACCAGGTAAGTATGCCTTTCTCGGCCCTCATCGGCTGACTCCTGCGCCGTGGCCGCTCATCCCGCTAGGGCCCGACCACACCTACCCGTTGCGCAACACCAAAACAAAGTCAAAAAATCGACCCATAGCACACCGCAATACACGAGCAAACTAACCGCTGCCCGGCTGCCAACTAAACATTTTGGTATTTGGCGACACTATTTTGCGAGGAGTCGGCAAAACGCACCTACGGTAGAAGGGCAAATGTAGACTGTACGTGGCCATTTTGGAGGAGTTGTCTGGTCTACGACAGACGTACGAAAGGCTGTGTGGTAGACGCCATCGACCAGTTTTTTGCCCGACATGACCTGAATGCGCGAAACTAACCTGGCTGGCCCGGGCAGTCACACCGTTGAAACATAATAACACACCTAGTCGCTCATCCCTGGCTAATATCTAGGAAAATAAATGGAGAAACACAACTCAAAAGTATACTAAATAAAGTAAACAACGAAGCTATTATGACGTGAAACGATTGTTGACGGGCTTGTCTGAAATGGTGAACGCAATGCAAATGCACAGTGACTGGCTTTTTGTAAGATGGGCAATGTCTCTTTTTATGTTGAATTAACAGGGGAAAGCGCGAACGCAGTCCCCCACACTAAGAAATTACGTACTCGAGTCGCCCACATTTGGGGCGATCGCAGGGGTCAGCCAAACCTAGGTGCAATGGAAAGGCCTCACCCTGGGAGGACCGCCTTGCGGATCACGGTGCCTCCCGTACCAGGTAAGTATGCCTTTCTCGGCCCTCATCGGCTGACTCCTGCGCCGTGGCCGCTCATCCCGCTAGGGCCCGACCACACCTACCCGTTGCGCAACACCAAAACAAAGTCAAAAAATCGACCCATAGCACACCGCAATACACGAGCAAACTAACCGCTGCCCGGCTGCCAACTAAACATTTTGGTATTTGGCGACACTATTTTGCGAGGAGTCGGCAAAACGCACCTACGGTAGAAGGGCAAATGTAGACTGTACGTGGCCATTTTGGAGGAGTTGTCTGGTCTACGACAGACGTACGAAAGGCTGTGTGGTAGACGCCATCGACCAGTTTTTTGCCCGACATGACCTGAATGCGCGAAACTAACCTGGCTGGCCCGGGCAGTCACACCGTTGAAACATAATAACACACCTAGTCGCTCATCCCTGGCTAATATCTAGGAAAATAAATGGAGAAACACAACTCAAAAGTATACTAAATAAAGTAAACAACGAAGCTATTATGACGTGAAACGATTGTTGACGGGCTTGTCTGAAATGGTGAACGCAATGCAAATGCACAGTGACTGGCTTTTTGTAAGATGGGCAATGTCTCTTTTTATGTTGAATTAACAGGGGAAAGCGCGAACGCAGTCCCCCACACTAAGAAATTACGTACTCGAGTCGCCCACATTTGGGGCGATCGCAGGGGTCAGCCAAACCTAGGTGCAATGGAAAGGCCTCACCCTGGGAGGACCGCCTTGCGGATCACGGTGCCTCCCGTACCAGGTAAGTATGCCTTTCTCGGCCCTCATCGGCTGACTCCTGCGCCGTGGCCGCTCATCCCGCTAGGGCCCGACCACACCTACCCGTTGCGCAACACCAAAACAAAGTCAAAAAATCGACCCATAGCACACCGCAATACACGAGCAAACTAACCGCTGCCCGGCTGCCAACTAAACATTTTGGTATTTGGCGACACTATTTTGCGAGGAGTCGGCAAAACGCACCTACGGTAGAAGGGCAAATGTAGACTGTACGTGGCCATTTTGGAGGAGTTGTCTGGTCTACGACAGACGTACGAAAGGCTGTGTGGTAGACGCCATCGACCAGTTTTTTGCCCGACATGACCTGAATGCGCGAAACTAACCTGGCTGGCCCGGGCAGTCACACCGTTGAAACATAATAACACACCTAGTCGCTCATCCCTGGCTAATATCTAGGAAAATAAATGGAGAAACACAACTCAAAAGTATACTAAATAAAGTAAACAACGAAGCTATTATGACGTGAAACGATTGTTGACGGGCTTGTCTGAAATGGTGAACGCAATGCAAATGCACAGTGACTGGCTTTTTGTAAGATGGGCAATGTCTCTTTTTATGTTGAATTAACAGGGGAAAGCGCGAACGCAGTCCCCCACACTAAGAAATTACGTACTCGAGTCGCCCACATTTGGGGCGATCGCAGGGGTCAGCCAAACCTAGGTGCAATGGAAAGGCCTCACCCTGGGAGGACCGCCTTGCGGATCACGGTGCCTCCCGTACCAGGTAAGTATGCCTTTCTCGGCCCTCATCGGCTGACTCCTGCGCCGTGGCCGCTCATCCCGCTAGGGCCCGACCACACCTACCCGTTGCGCAACACCAAAACAAAGTCAAAAAATCGACCCATAGCACACCGCAATACACGAGCAAACTAACCGCTGCCCGGCTGCCAACTAAACATTTTGGTATTTGGCGACACTATTTTGCGAGGAGTCGGCAAAACGCACCTACGGTAGAAGGGCAAATGTAGACTGTACGTGGCCATTTTGGAGGAGTTGTCTGGTCTACGACAGACGTACGAAAGGCTGTGTGGTAGACGCCATCGACCAGTTTTTTGCCCGACATGACCTGAATGCGCGAAACTAACCTGGCTGGCCCGGGCAGTCACACCGTTGAAACATAATAACACACCTAGTCGCTCATCCCTGGCTAATATCTAGGAAAATAAATGGAGAAACACAACTCAAAAGTATACTAAATAAAGTAAACAACGAAGCTATTATGACGTGAAACGATTGTTGACGGGCTTGTCTGAAATGGTGAACGCAATGCAAATGCACAGTGACTGGCTTTTTGTAAGATGGGCAATGTCTCTTTTTATGTTGAATTAACAGGGGAAAGCGCGAACGCAGTCCCCCACACTAAGAAATTACGTACTCGAGTCGCCCACATTTGGGGCGATCGCAGGGGTCAGCCAAACCTAGGTGCAATGGAAAGGCCTCACCCTGGGAGGACCGCCTTGCGGATCACGGTGCCTCCCGTACCAGGTAAGTATGCCTTTCTCGGCCCTCATCGGCTGACTCCTGCGCCGTGGCCGCTCATCCCGCTAGGGCCCGACCACACCTACCCGTTGCGCAACACCAAAACAAAGTCAAAAAATCGACCCATAGCACACCGCAATACACGAGCAAACTAACCGCTGCCCGGCTGCCAACTAAACATTTTGGTATTTGGCGACACTATTTTGCGAGGAGTCGGCAAAACGCACCTACGGTAGAAGGGCAAATGTAGACTGTACGTGGCCATTTTGGAGGAGTTGTCTGGTCTACGACAGACGTACGAAAGGCTGTGTGGTAGACGCCATCGACCAGTTTTTTGCCCGACATGACCTGAATGCGCGAAACTAACCTGGCTGGCCCGGGCAGTCACACCGTTGAAACATAATAACACACCTAGTCGCTCATCCCTGGCTAATATCTAGGAAAATAAATGGAGAAACACAACTCAAAAGTATACTAAATAAAGTAAACAACGAAGCTATTATGACGTGAAACGATTGTTGACGGGCTTGTCTGAAATGGTGAACGCAATGCAAATGCACAGTGACTGGCTTTTTGTAAGATGGGCAATGTCTCTTTTTATGTTGAATTAACAGGGGAAAGCGCGAACGCAGTCCCCCACACTAAGAAATTACGTACTCGAGTCGCCCACATTTGGGGCGATCGCAGGGGTCAGCCAAACCTAGGTGCAATGGAAAGGCCTCACCCTGGGAGGACCGCCTTGCGGATCACGGTGCCTCCCGTACCAGGTAAGTATGCCTTTCTCGGCCCTCATCGGCTGACTCCTGCGCCGTGGCCGCTCATCCCGCTAGGGCCCGACCACACCTACCCGTTGCGCAACACCAAAACAAAGTCAAAAAATCGACCCATAGCACACCGCAATACACGAGCAAACTAACCGCTGCCCGGCTGCCAACTAAACATTTTGGTATTTGGCGACACTATTTTGCGAGGAGTCGGCAAAACGCACCTACGGTAGAAGGGCAAATGTAGACTGTACGTGGCCATTTTGGAGGAGTTGTCTGGTCTACGACAGACGTACGAAAGGCTGTGTGGTAGACGCCATCGACCAGTTTTTTGCCCGACATGACCTGAATGCGCGAAACTAACCTGGCTGGCCCGGGCAGTCACACCGTTGAAACATAATAACACACCTAGTCGCTCATCCCTGGCTAATATCTAGGAAAATAAATGGAGAAACACAACTCAAAAGTATACTAAATAAAGTAAACAACGAAGCTATTATGACGTGAAACGATTGTTGACGGGCTTGTCTGAAATGGTGAACGCAATGCAAATGCACAGTGACTGGCTTTTTGTAAGATGGGCAATGTCTCTTTTTATGTTGAATTAACAGGGGAAAGCGCGAACGCAGTCCCCCACACTAAGAAATTACGTACTCGAGTCGCCCACATTTGGGGCGATCGCAGGGGTCAGCCAAACCTAGGTGCAATGGAAAGGCCTCACCCTGGGAGGACCGCCTTGCGGATCACGGTGCCTCCCGTACCAGGTAAGTATGCCTTTCTCGGCCCTCATCGGCTGACTCCTGCGCCGTGGCCGCTCATCCCGCTAGGGCCCGACCACACCTACCCGTTGCGCAACACCAAAACAAAGTCAAAAAATCGACCCATAGCACACCGCAATACACGAGCAAACTAACCGCTGCCCGGCTGCCAACTAAACATTTTGGTATTTGGCGACACTATTTTGCGAGGAGTCGGCAAAACGCACCTACGGTAGAAGGGCAAATGTAGACTGTACGTGGCCATTTTGGAGGAGTTGTCTGGTCTACGACAGACGTACGAAAGGCTGTGTGGTAGACGCCATCGACCAGTTTTTTGCCCGACATGACCTGAATGCGCGAAACTAACCTGGCTGGCCCGGGCAGTCACACCGTTGAAACATAATAACACACCTAGTCGCTCATCCCTGGCTAATATCTAGGAAAATAAATGGAGAAACACAACTCAAAAGTATACTAAATAAAGTAAACAACGAAGCTATTATGACGTGAAACGATTGTTGACGGGCTTGTCTGAAATGGTGAACGCAATGCAAATGCACAGTGACTGGCTTTTTGTAAGATGGGCAATGTCTCTTTTTATGTTGAATTAACAGGGGAAAGCGCGAACGCAGTCCCCCACACTAAGAAATTACGTACTCGAGTCGCCCACATTTGGGGCGATCGCAGGGGTCAGCCAAACCTAGGTGCAATGGAAAGGCCTCACCCTGGGAGGACCGCCTTGCGGATCACGGTGCCTCCCGTACCAGGTAAGTATGCCTTTCTCGGCCCTCATCGGCTGACTCCTGCGCCGTGGCCGCTCATCCCGCTAGGGCCCGACCACACCTACCCGTTGCGCAACACCAAAACAAAGTCAAAAAATCGACCCATAGCACACCGCAATACACGAGCAAACTAACCGCTGCCCGGCTGCCAACTAAACATTTTGGTATTTGGCGACACTATTTTGCGAGGAGTCGGCAAAACGCACCTACGGTAGAAGGGCAAATGTAGACTGTACGTGGCCATTTTGGAGGAGTTGTCTGGTCTACGACAGACGTACGAAAGGCTGTGTGGTAGACGCCATCGACCAGTTTTTTGCCCGACATGACCTGAATGCGCGAAACTAACCTGGCTGGCCCGGGCAGTCACACCGTTGAAACATAATAACACACCTAGTCGCTCATCCCTGGCTAATATCTAGGAAAATAAATGGAGAAACACAACTCAAAAGTATACTAAATAAAGTAAACAACGAAGCTATTATGACGTGAAACGATTGTTGACGGGCTTGTCTGAAATGGTGAACGCAATGCAAATGCACAGTGACTGGCTTTTTGTAAGATGGGCAATGTCTCTTTTTATGTTGAATTAACAGGGGAAAGCGCGAACGCAGTCCCCCACACTAAGAAATTACGTACTCGAGTCGCCCACATTTGGGGCGATCGCAGGGGTCAGCCAAACCTAGGTGCAATGGAAAGGCCTCACCCTGGGAGGACCGCCTTGCGGATCACGGTGCCTCCCGTACCAGGTAAGTATGCCTTTCTCGGCCCTCATCGGCTGACTCCTGCGCCGTGGCCGCTCATCCCGCTAGGGCCCGACCACACCTACCCGTTGCGCAACACCAAAACAAAGTCAAAAAATCGACCCATAGCACACCGCAATACACGAGCAAACTAACCGCTGCCCGGCTGCCAACTAAACATTTTGGTATTTGGCGACACTATTTTGCGAGGAGTCGGCAAAACGCACCTACGGTAGAAGGGCAAATGTAGACTGTACGTGGCCATTTTGGAGGAGTTGTCTGGTCTACGACAGACGTACGAAAGGCTGTGTGGTAGACGCCATCGACCAGTTTTTTGCCCGACATGACCTGAATGCGCGAAACTAACCTGGCTGGCCCGGGCAGTCACACCGTTGAAACATAATAACACACCTAGTCGCTCATCCCTGGCTAATATCTAGGAAAATAAATGGAGAAACACAACTCAAAAGTATACTAAATAAAGTAAACAACGAAGCTATTATGACGTGAAACGATTGTTGACGGGCTTGTCTGAAATGGTGAACGCAATGCAAATGCACAGTGACTGGCTTTTTGTAAGATGGGCAATGTCTCTTTTTATGTTGAATTAACAGGGGAAAGCGCGAACGCAGTCCCCCACACTAAGAAATTACGTACTCGAGTCGCCCACATTTGGGGCGATCGCAGGGGTCAGCCAAACCTAGGTGCAATGGAAAGGCCTCACCCTGGGAGGACCGCCTTGCGGATCACGGTGCCTCCCGTACCAGGTAAGTATGCCTTTCTCGGCCCTCATCGGCTGACTCCTGCGCCGTGGCCGCTCATCCCGCTAGGGCCCGACCACACCTACCCGTTGCGCAACACCAAAACAAAGTCAAAAAATCGACCCATAGCACACCGCAATACACGAGCAAACTAACCGCTGCCCGGCTGCCAACTAAACATTTTGGTATTTGGCGACACTATTTTGCGAGGAGTCGGCAAAACGCACCTACGGTAGAAGGGCAAATGTAGACTGTACGTGGCCATTTTGGAGGAGTTGTCTGGTCTACGACAGACGTACGAAAGGCTGTGTGGTAGACGCCATCGACCAGTTTTTTGCCCGACATGACCTGAATGCGCGAAACTAACCTGGCTGGCCCGGGCAGTCACACCGTTGAAACATAATAACACACCTAGTCGCTCATCCCTGGCTAATATCTAGGAAAATAAATGGAGAAACACAACTCAAAAGTATACTAAATAAAGTAAACAACGAAGCTATTATGACGTGAAACGATTGTTGACGGGCTTGTCTGAAATGGTGAACGCAATGCAAATGCACAGTGACTGGCTTTTTGTAAGATGGGCAATGTCTCTTTTTATGTTGAATTAACAGGGGAAAGCGCGAACGCAGTCCCCCACACTAAGAAATTACGTACTCGAGTCGCCCACATTTGGGGCGATCGCAGGGGTCAGCCAAACCTAGGTGCAATGGAAAGGCCTCACCCTGGGAGGACCGCCTTTTTTTTTTTTTTTTTTTTTTTTTTTTTTTTATAAAGTTTTATTCACTCCTAGATAATCAATATTTACATGGTGGTATAAAAACCCATCATCTATATACAAGCTTATATACAGAATAAAATAATGATGGGGGAGTGAACAAAATTAAAAATGAAATATCGTATTTATAATCCAAACACCAATCAAACAAAATCATAATAGAAACCAAATCAATTTAAACAAAAAGTTAAACAAACACAGAACAAAATAGTAAATCAATGAAACAAGAACTTAATCATAACTAAACAAAAATTTGTACAATACTTACAAATCAAGCGAAGTTTAACGGGTTAAAATACACAACGGTATTGCCAGTCATATATGAGGTTAAGTTAACTGTAAACCACGTGACATCACTATATACCTAAACAAACACATTATAGCAGACGATATTATCAGAGAACATGTAACCCACACGAACAAAGCATTCCAGAATCACGTATATCAGCTAAAATAAGGAAGTGATATACTATCATGTAATCTATTTAACGGCCATAATCAGTTAAAAACTGAATATTAACTTATCATTATGATCCAAACAGCAAAAAATGTCCGATTCTAACCAATATTTATAAAATTCATTTGCAGAAAGACGATGTCTGTCAACTAAAATCCTAAAACGAAGGCGTTCTAAGAACTGACAAATGATGACATTTGAAGAAACAGTTTTATATCGAAACTTACAGTCATTCCTATTCAACCAGATAACTCTTTTTGCCATATTAATAATTAATAAGATAACATCTTCTTTATACCTATTTAACTTGGGCAGAATTAGAAAGCGAATCAATTTAAAATTTAATGTAACTTTATATAATGTAATTGCAGAAACCCAAGTTTTAATTACTTCCCAAATAGGGGCCACAGTTGAACAGGTATAAAAAAGGTGCTCTACTGACTCTACACAATTACAAAATATACACTTAGTTTGTAAAGAATGATGACGACAATATAATGTCCACATTGTAGGAACAATATCGTGCGCCAGCCTCCACGCTAGACTACGGTCTTTAGGATCAATAAAATTTTTATTAACATTTCTCCATACTAATTCAAAATCAATATTAGGCATTACGTCTTGAACAGTATTATGTGTCGTACACGTAGTTAATAATAAACTATAAAATTCTTTAGAAGAATGGGGAACAGAAAAATCGAAATCTGGAAATAACTTTATAAAGTACTTAAATATATTTAAACATCCTTTATAAAATGAAGGAATAACATCACTATGCGGTAATTGATTTGATCCAAAACTGGAGTTATGCCCCCTTAGAGAAAAACCCAGCCAATATCGCGCAAAATAAAACCATTTTGACCTATCCGTTGAACACATCATATTATTAAGATGTAATAACCTAAAGCTATACAATTTACATAATATATGGACCACCTTTAACCCCCCCTCTTCTTTATCACAGTAAAGAACAGAACGCTTGAGCGGTTCAAAACGTTTCGTGCCCCAAATAAATTTAAACATATAGGAATTAAATGATTTAAGTAAGTAAGCCGGGAGATCTATTATAGTACCAACATACCAGAGTTTGGAAGCGGCAAAAGTCCTAGCTATTGTTGATTTGCCTAATAACGAAAACTCACGATCATCATACGATCTTAAAACACTGATATACGAATTTAAAATCTTAGACCAATTATCATCAAGAGTAATATCGCGGCCGAATTGGACCCCTAAAATTTTCTGTGACAGCGGCCAAGCAACACCGAACTCGTTTCCATTAATTTTGTCCCATCTATCGCCGAAAGTTAAAACTTTTGTTTTTAATTTATTGAGCTGGGCTCCAGAACCTTTCCCAAAAAGCTCATAAATCTCAAGAAGCCGCTTAACACTTTCCGAATCAACGCACACACCAGTGACGTCATCAGCATAAGCTACCACTCTCGCCTCTTCCGAACAACCTGGCAGTTTCAAGCCATTTATAAGTAAGTCATTTCTGATCTTAATTAGAAAAGGCTCAAGTACTAAAACATATAATAATGGGGATAGCGAACATCCCTGTCGTACAGAACGAGTAACCGGGAACGGGTCAGAGATAAAACCATTAATTAAAACAGAACTAGAAATATCCGAATAAAGCAGACGAACCCACTTTATAAATGACGAGCCAAAATTATAATTTTGAAGACATTTAAATAAAAATGAATGATCAACACGATCGAAGGCCTTAGCCGAGTCAATATTTACTAATGCGCAGCTAATTTTTTTCTGATTGATATAATCAATGATATTACGGATCAAGTGTAGATTATCTGAGATCCTCCTCCCCGGTACAGAACAAGTCTGATCGGGATGGACGACCTCAGACAAAACCGCACTTAATCGCATCTGAATGATTTTTGATAAAATTTTATAATCAACATTTAGCAAGGAAATTGGACGCCAAAACTTCATATTCTTCGCGTTGTTTTTATCTTTACAAATAAGCGTAATAATACACGATTTTTGAGAATTTGTTAAAGTTCCTTGCTCAAAACATTGATTATACAATTTTACCAAAATAGGGCCTAAAATATCAATAAAAGTAAAATAGAACTCCCGACTTAGCCCATCACCCCCAGGGGAGCGATGGGACTTGAAATTACTAACTGCAAATTTAACATCCGAAAACGAAATCTCGCCATCGCATAAATCTCTGCTTTCCTCAGATAACTGGGGTAAGCCACTTAAAAAATCATCAGAAATCTCCGCATCAATCGGTTCAGAAGTGAACAAATTAGAATAAAAGGAACGTGCGATACGTTTAATATTATTAGTATCTTTAAATAAAGTCGAATCAGTATCTTCTAAGCACCTAATTACCTTATCATTTCCGCGTATGTGTTCTTTTTGAATGAAATACTTAGAAGGTGTCTCGTTATTCTCTAAGTATTGAGCTTTCGCCCGAATTAAATTACCACGGTCTCTTGCTAAACATAGGTTACTTAATTCTTTCTTAACAGCTTTTACCTGGTCGATATAAACACCTGGGTCACGTGACTCAGCTAACAATAAACTATTATATCGACACTCAAGCAGACGACGCTCATGCGTTTCAAGTTTAACTTTATGCTTACAGTAAGCGATAACAAACGACTTAATATCTAGTTTAGCTTGTTCCCACCATGCGAGTGAAATCTCTACATCTAAACTATAACTTACCCAAAATTCACGAAATGATGAAACAAACTCTTCTCTATCTAAAATAGAATTGTTAAATTTCCAGAAACCAGGACCAATATTTAATTCATCATTTAAACTGACAGTACAAAATATATAATCATGATCAGAAAACGAGCATGGGAATATACTATAACAGTTAAAAGAATTAGCAAATCTGGCTGAGAAATATAATCTATCTATACGAGTAGAAACCCCCACACCTCTCCAGGTAGTCACGTTACCTTGGGGATGTAGATGTCTATACACATCTAAAAGATTAAAGTCTACTATTATTTTATTGAGCTGTATGTATCCCTCCCTCCCCGAGTCTGGATTACCTCCTATTTTATCACGTAATGATAAAATACAGTTGAAATCTCCCCCTAAACATAAAATCGACGACGTCAGACAAAATTTATAAATATAATTGAAAAATTCCCTCCGTTCAGTTACTACTACAGGTGCATATATATTTAAAAACCGAAACTTAACACTTGAAATTAGTACATCTAAACACAACATTCGTCCCGCAAAATCATAATCAAATTTAATTAAATTGAAATTGATGTTTTTGTTGATTAAAATACCCACCCCATACTGATTAATGGCACCAAAACTCCAAAACGCCTTAAAATTACCCAACCTTTCTAGCTTAATACCTTCCGAAATATTCCCTATATGAGTCTCCTGTAAATAAATAATATCGGCCTTACGTAGTTTTAAATCATTCATAAGTAATCGTTTTCTCTTGTCCTGAACTAAACCGTTACAATTTATTGAAACAATATTCAACTTATTAGCTGCCATTAATTAATCGTATATAAGGTAAATAAAACTGTATCATAATAATAAATATATATTAATATAGTAAATGTAAATAAATTTCTCGATATAAATAGTAAAGGTGTTAAAAAGGAAACTATTCTCAACAAAACCATACTGCTACGGTGAATACATATTAACACGACAAAAACTCTATTACAACAATAGGCTACTCGACTAACTCTATTATTAACACAACACAATACCTGGCGAAGTAAACACGCGCAGACGACGACCAAAGAACAACTCACAATATTTAAAGTGGATGTTCTCCAATCTATAAAATAGAAAAATACGTTAATATACAAAATTAAACAACTCATCATGATAGAAAACAAATATATATCAAATAATAAGTACACAAAACAGTCCATGACTCTGTCCGGGGGAAATAAGCAAATAGAAGGATCCATGGGCATGTCCGAGTCATTAAAGTAATAAATAAACCTAGTTTAAAATTTCATCCCCTTTTTATTTTTCTTAACCCCACCTAATATAATCTTACCCTCTTTACCCCCTCCTGTCTTACCTCCCCCAATCTTACTCCCCCCGACTTTCCCCCCTGTTGCCTTTACTGCCACCGTTTTACCCAGTCCTACCCTACTACCCCCCACTTTAACCTCGCCCTCTGATCTTTTATCTAATGAAATTGCTGTACTTTTTAAATCTCCCAGTTCGCCCTCCGGGGGATCAAAGATAGATTCCATCCCAATACTCCCACTATCAACCACCCCGCTTTCTCCCACACCAGTACCACTTCCTTCCGCCGTTTCTTTAATCACTGTAACTTCTGCCGTCTGTATGAGTACACCCGTTCTTTCTTCTAAACAATCATCATTCACCTCTGTTACACTAAAACCCCCCATATCACCCTCTTGTCTATTCTCGTCGCCTATTTCAGTTTCACCCCTATTTCCTTCTTCACTCTCACTCATGCTGTCATCCCTGCTTTCATTTTCCACACTCGCCTGCCTTTGGACAACCTCGGAAAACTTAGGAGCCCCTAATGTATCCGCCCTCCCACTTCTACCTGTTACACAGTTCATACTGACATGACCTAACGAATGACACCGCAGACACAGGGGAGGTCGCCCTGGCGTAGTAATTAACATCGGTATCGCACCACCAGCCGTACGTATCATGTGCGGGATATTTTGAATTTGTAACGCACTACAATTTAAAGTGACATTGCGCATACCAGTAAGCATTCGATTTCCGCTCATTGAAGTACTATCTTCAGAAACATACTTTACCGCTCCGTAAGCATTGAAGATATTAGCCAAATACGAATGTTTCATTTTCCTAGGGACCCAATGTACCCTCAAGTTAACCACTGTTGTGTCTTCATCACAAAATTCAAAGCGTATATTGTTCCATATAAGGCTTACCTTATCCAATAGCATCTTTACCAGTCTCTCCGAAGACAGAGTGATAAACCATTCTCCAGGGTTCTGCCTCCTGGCTATAGCTTCGACACAATGAACATTACCAAAAAACACTTCTAACATTGATAAAATATCCTGTCTGTAAATATATTCCCGTCTAGATACTGTCACTTTAACAATTCTATTAGCTACACTCCAGTCTATATCCGAGTCCAAAAGAGGAACATCAATAATGATAGCAGCCATTCTGAACGCCACACAGGCCACACTAAACACTGGGGAAAAAAAACCGCTATACACAAGCTGATATTAACCACAACCACAATAAACACAATAATGAAAACACTCTGGAATCCAACTCTAAGAATACTTCCATGCGGATCACGGTGCCTCCCGTACCAGGTAAGTATGCCTTTCTCGGCCCTCATCGGCTGACTCCTGCGCCGTGGCCGCTCATCCCGCTAGGGCCCGACCACACCTACCCGTTGCGCAACACCAAAACAAAGTCAAAAAATCGACCCATAGCACACCGCAATACACGAGCAAACTAACCGCTGCCCGGCTGCCAACTAAACATTTTGGTATTTGGCGACACTATTTTGCGAGGAGTCGGCAAAACGCACCTACGGTAGAAGGGCAAATGTAGACTGTACGTGGCCATTTTGGAGGAGTTGTCTGGTCTACGACAGACGTACGAAAGGCTGTGTGGTAGACGCCATCGACCAGTTTTTTGCCCGACATGACCTGAATGCGCGAAACTAACCTGGCTGGCCCGGGCAGTCACACCGTTGAAACATAATAACACACCTAGTCGCTCATCCCTGGCTAATATCTAGGAAAATAAATGGAGAAACACAACTCAAAAGTATACTAAATAAAGTAAACAACGAAGCTATTATGACGTGAAACGATTGTTGACGGGCTTGTCTGAAATGGTGAACGCAATGCAAATGCACAGTGACTGGCTTTTTGTAAGATGGGCAATGTCTCTTTTTATGTTGAATTAACAGGGGAAAGCGCGAACGCAGTCCCCCACACTAAGAAATTACGTACTCGAGTCGCCCACATTTGGGGCGATCGCAGGGGTCAGCCAAACCTAGGTGCAATGGAAAGGCCTCACCCTGGGAGGACCGCCTTGCGGATCACGGTGCCTCCCGTACCAGGTAAGTATGCCTTTCTCGGCCCTCATCGGCTGACTCCTGCGCCGTGGCCGCTCATCCCGCTAGGGCCCGACCACACCTACCCGTTGCGCAACACCAAAACAAAGTCAAAAAATCGACCCATAGCACACCGCAATACACGAGCAAACTAACCGCTGCCCGGCTGCCAACTAAACATTTTGGTATTTGGCGACACTATTTTGCGAGGAGTCGGCAAAACGCACCTACGGTAGAAGGGCAAATGTAGACTGTACGTGGCCATTTTGGAGGAGTTGTCTGGTCTACGACAGACGTACGAAAGGCTGTGTGGTAGACGCCATCGACCAGTTTTTTGCCCGACATGACCTGAATGCGCGAAACTAACCTGGCTGGCCCGGGCAGTCACACCGTTGAAACATAATAACACACCTAGTCGCTCATCCCTGGCTAATATCTAGGAAAATAAATGGAGAAACACAACTCAAAAGTATACTAAATAAAGTAAACAACGAAGCTATTATGACGTGAAACGATTGTTGACGGGCTTGTCTGAAATGGTGAACGCAATGCAAATGCACAGTGACTGGCTTTTTGTAAGATGGGCAATGTCTCTTTTTATGTTGAATTAACAGGGGAAAGCGCGAACGCAGTCCCCCACACTAAGAAATTACGTACTCGAGTCGCCCACATTTGGGGCGATCGCAGGGGTCAGCCAAACCTAGGTGCAATGGAAAGGCCTCACCCTGGGAGGACCGCCTTGCGGATCACGGTGCCTCCCGTACCAGGTAAGTATGCCTTTCTCGGCCCTCATCGGCTGACTCCTGCGCCGTGGCCGCTCATCCCGCTAGGGCCCGACCACACCTACCCGTTGCGCAACACCAAAACAAAGTCAAAAAATCGACCCATAGCACACCGCAATACACGAGCAAACTAACCGCTGCCCGGCTGCCAACTAAACATTTTGGTATTTGGCGACACTATTTTGCGAGGAGTCGGCAAAACGCACCTACGGTAGAAGGGCAAATGTAGACTGTACGTGGCCATTTTGGAGGAGTTGTCTGGTCTACGACAGACGTACGAAAGGCTGTGTGGTAGACGCCATCGACCAGTTTTTTGCCCGACATGACCTGAATGCGCGAAACTAACCTGGCTGGCCCGGGCAGTCACACCGTTGAAACATAATAACACACCTAGTCGCTCATCCCTGGCTAATATCTAGGAAAATAAATGGAGAAACACAACTCAAAAGTATACTAAATAAAGTAAACAACGAAGCTATTATGACGTGAAACGATTGTTGACGGGCTTGTCTGAAATGGTGAACGCAATGCAAATGCACAGTGACTGGCTTTTTGTAAGATGGGCAATGTCTCTTTTTATGTTGAATTAACAGGGGAAAGCGCGAACGCAGTCCCCCACACTAAGAAATTACGTACTCGAGTCGCCCACATTTGGGGCGATCGCAGGGGTCAGCCAAACCTAGGTGCAATGGAAAGGCCTCACCCTGGGAGGACCGCCTTGCGGATCACGGTGCCTCCCGTACCAGGTAAGTATGCCTTTCTCGGCCCTCATCGGCTGACTCCTGCGCCGTGGCCGCTCATCCCGCTAGGGCCCGACCACACCTACCCGTTGCGCAACACCAAAACAAAGTCAAAAAATCGACCCATAGCACACCGCAATACACGAGCAAACTAACCGCTGCCCGGCTGCCAACTAAACATTTTGGTATTTGGCGACACTATTTTGCGAGGAGTCGGCAAAACGCACCTACGGTAGAAGGGCAAATGTAGACTGTACGTGGCCATTTTGGAGGAGTTGTCTGGTCTACGACAGACGTACGAAAGGCTGTGTGGTAGACGCCATCGACCAGTTTTTTGCCCGACATGACCTGAATGCGCGAAACTAACCTGGCTGGCCCGGGCAGTCACACCGTTGAAACATAATAACACACCTAGTCGCTCATCCCTGGCTAATATCTAGGAAAATAAATGGAGAAACACAACTCAAAAGTATACTAAATAAAGTAAACAACGAAGCTATTATGACGTGAAACGATTGTTGACGGGCTTGTCTGAAATGGTGAACGCAATGCAAATGCACAGTGACTGGCTTTTTGTAAGATGGGCAATGTCTCTTTTTATGTTGAATTAACAGGGGAAAGCGCGAACGCAGTCCCCCACACTAAGAAATTACGTACTCGAGTCGCCCACATTTGGGGCGATCGCAGGGGTCAGCCAAACCTAGGTGCAATGGAAAGGCCTCACCCTGGGAGGACCGCCTTGCGGATCACGGTGCCTCCCGTACCAGGTAAGTATGCCTTTCTCGGCCCTCATCGGCTGACTCCTGCGCCGTGGCCGCTCATCCCGCTAGGGCCCGACCACACCTACCCGTTGCGCAACACCAAAACAAAGTCAAAAAATCGACCCATAGCACACCGCAATACACGAGCAAACTAACCGCTGCCCGGCTGCCAACTAAACATTTTGGTATTTGGCGACACTATTTTGCGAGGAGTCGGCAAAACGCACCTACGGTAGAAGGGCAAATGTAGACTGTACGTGGCCATTTTGGAGGAGTTGTCTGGTCTACGACAGACGTACGAAAGGCTGTGTGGTAGACGCCATCGACCAGTTTTTTGCCCGACATGACCTGAATGCGCGAAACTAACCTGGCCGGCCCGGGCAGTCACACCGTTGAAACATAATAACACACCTAGTCGCTCATCCCTGGCTAATATCTAGGAAAATAAATGGAGAAACACAACTCAAAAGTATACTAAATAAAGTAAACAACGAAGCTATTATGACGTGAAACGATTGTTGACGGGCTTGTCTGAAATGGTGAACGCAATGCAAATGCACAGTGACTGGCTTTTTGTAAGATGGGCAATGTCTCTTTTTATGTTGAATTAACAGGGGAAAGCGCGAACGCAGTCCCCCACACTAAGAAATTACGTACTCGAGTCGCCCACATTTGGGGCGATCGCAGGGGTCAGCCAAACCTAGGTGCAATGGAAAGGCCTCACCCTGGGAGGACCGCCTTGCGGATCACGGTGCCTCCCGTACCAGGTAAGTATGCCTTTCTCGGCCCTCATCGGCTGACTCCTGCGCCGTGGCCGCTCATCCCGCTAGGGCCCGACCACACCTACCCGTTGCGCAACACCAAAACAAAGTCAAAAAATCGACCCATAGCACACCGCAATACACGAGCAAACTAACCGCTGCCCGGCTGCCAACTAAACATTTTGGTATTTGGCGACACTATTTTGCGAGGAGTCGGCAAAACGCACCTACGGTAGAAGGGCAAATGTAGACTGTACGTGGCCATTTTGGAGGAGTTGTCTGGTCTACGACAGACGTACGAAAGGCTGTGTGGTAGACGCCATCGACCAGTTTTTTGCCCGACATGACCTGAATGCGCGAAACTAACCTGGCTGGCCCGGGCAGTCACACCGTTGAAACATAATAACACACCTAGTCGCTCATCCCTGGCTAATATCTAGGAAAATAAATGGAGAAACACAACTCAAAAGTATACTAAATAAAGTAAACAACGAAGCTATTATGACGTGAAACGATTGTTGACGGGCTTGTCTGAAATGGTGAACGCAATGCAAATGCACAGTGACTGGCTTTTTGTAAGATGGGCAATGTCTCTTTTTATGTTGAATTAACAGGGGAAAGCGCGAACGCAGTCCCCCACACTAAGAAATTACGTACTCGAGTCGCCCACATTTGGGGCGATCGCAGGGGTCAGCCAAACCTAGGTGCAATGGAAAGGCCTCACCCTGGGAGGACCGCCTTGCGGATCACGGTGCCTCCCGTACCAGGTAAGTATGCCTTTCTCGGCCCTCATCGGCTGACTCCTGCGCCGTGGCCGCTCATCCCGCTAGGGCCCGACCACACCTACCCGTTGCGCAACACCAAAACAAAGTCAAAAAATCGACCCATAGCACACCGCAATACACGAGCAAACTAACCGCTGCCCGGCTGCCAACTAAACATTTTGGTATTTGGCGACACTATTTTGCGAGGAGTCGGCAAAACGCACCTACGGTAGAAGGGCAAATGTAGACTGTACGTGGCCATTTTGGAGGAGTTGTCTGGTCTACGACAGACGTACGAAAGGCTGTGTGGTAGACGCCATCGACCAGTTTTTTGCCCGACATGACCTGAATGCGCGAAACTAACCTGGCTGGCCCGGGCAGTCACACCGTTGAAACATAATAACACACCTAGTCGCTCATCCCTGGCTAATATCTAGGAAAATAAATGGAGAAACACAACTCAAAAGTATACTAAATAAAGTAAACAACGAAGCTATTATGACGTGAAACGATTGTTGACGGGCTTGTCTGAAATGGTGAACGCAATGCAAATGCACAGTGACTGGCTTTTTGTAAGATGGGCAATGTCTCTTTTTATGTTGAATTAACAGGGGAAAGCGCGAACGCAGTCCCCCACACTAAGAAATTACGTACTCGAGTCGCCCACATTTGGGGCGATCGCAGGGGTCAGCCAAACCTAGGTGCAATGGAAAGGCCTCACCCTGGGAGGACCGCCTTGCGGATCACGGTGCCTCCCGTACCAGGTAAGTATGCCTTTCTCGGCCCTCATCGGCTGACTCCTGCGCCGTGGCCGCTCATCCCGCTAGGGCCCGACCACACCTACCCGTTGCGCAACACCAAAACAAAGTCAAAAAATCGACCCATAGCACACCGCAATACACGAGCAAACTAACCGCTGCCCGGCTGCCAACTAAACATTTTGGTATTTGGCGACACTATTTTGCGAGGAGTCGGCAAAACGCACCTACGGTAGAAGGGCAAATGTAGACTGTACGTGGCCATTTTGGAGGAGTTGTCTGGTCTACGACAGACGTACGAAAGGCTGTGTGGTAGACGCCATCGACCAGTTTTTTGCCCGACATGACCTGAATGCGCGAAACTAACCTGGCTGGCCCGGGCAGTCACACCGTTGAAACATAATAACACACCTAGTCGCTCATCCCTGGCTAATATCTAGGAAAATAAATGGAGAAACACAACTCAAAAGTATACTAAATAAAGTAAACAACGAAGCTATTATGACGTGAAACGATTGTTGACGGGCTTGTCTGAAATGGTGAACGCAATGCAAATGCACAGTGACTGGCTTTTTGTAAGATGGGCAATGTCTCTTTTTATGTTGAATTAACAGGGGAAAGCGCGAACGCAGTCCCCCACACTAAGAAATTACGTACTCGAGTCGCCCACATTTGGGGCGATCGCAGGGGTCAGCCAAACCTAGGTGCAATGGAAAGGCCTCACCCTGGGAGGACCGCCTTGCGGATCACGGTGCCTCCCGTACCAGGTAAGTATGCCTTTCTCGGCCCTCATCGGCTGACTCCTGCGCCGTGGCCGCTCATCCCGCTAGGGCCCGACCACACCTACCCGTTGCGCAACACCAAAACAAAGTCAAAAAATCGACCCATAGCACACCGCAATACACGAGCAAACTAACCGCTGCCCGGCTGCCAACTAAACATTTTGGTATTTGGCGACACTATTTTGCGAGGAGTCGGCAAAACGCACCTACGGTAGAAGGGCAAATGTAGACTGTACGTGGCCATTTTGGAGGAGTTGTCTGGTCTACGACAGACGTACGAAAGGCTGTGTGGTAGACGCCATCGACCAGTTTTTTGCCCGACATGACCTGAATGCGCGAAACTAACCTGGCTGGCCCGGGCAGTCACACCGTTGAAACATAATAACACACCTAGTCGCTCATCCCTGGCTAATATCTAGGAAAATAAATGGAGAAACACAACTCAAAAGTATACTAAATAAAGTAAACAACGAAGCTATTATGACGTGAAACGATTGTTGACGGGCTTGTCTGAAATGGTGAACGCAATGCAAATGCACAGTGACTGGCTTTTTGTAAGATGGGCAATGTCTCTTTTTATGTTGAATTAACAGGGGAAAGCGCGAACGCAGTCCCCCACACTAAGAAATTACGTACTCGAGTCGCCCACATTTGGGGCGATCGCAGGGGTCAGCCAAACCTAGGTGCAATGGAAAGGCCTCACCCTGGGAGGACCGCCTTGCGGATCACGGTGCCTCCCGTACCAGGTAAGTATGCCTTTCTCGGCCCTCATCGGCTGACTCCTGCGCCGTGGCCGCTCATCCCGCTAGGGCCCGACCACACCTACCCGTTGCGCAACACCAAAACAAAGTCAAAAAATCGACCCATAGCACACCGCAATACACGAGCAAACTAACCGCTGCCCGGCTGCCAACTAAACATTTTGGTATTTGGCGACACTATTTTGCGAGGAGTCGGCAAAACGCACCTACGGTAGAAGGGCAAATGTAGACTGTACGTGGCCATTTTGGAGGAGTTGTCTGGTCTACGACAGACGTACGAAAGGCTGTGTGGTAGACGCCATCGACCAGTTTTTTGCCCGACATGACCTGAATGCGCGAAACTAACCTGGCTGGCCCGGGCAGTCACACCGTTGAAACATAATAACACACCTAGTCGCTCATCCCTGGCTAATATCTAGGAAAATAAATGGAGAAACACAACTCAAAAGTATACTAAATAAAGTAAACAACGAAGCTATTATGACGTGAAACGATTGTTGACGGGCTTGTCTGAAATGGTGAACGCAATGCAAATGCACAGTGACTGGCTTTTTGTAAGATGGGCAATGTCTCTTTTTATGTTGAATTAACAGGGGAAAGCGCGAACGCAGTCCCCCACACTAAGAAATTACGTACTCGAGTCGCCCACATTTGGGGCGATCGCAGGGGTCAGCCAAACCTAGGTGCAATGGAAAGGCCTCACCCTGGGAGGACCGCCTTGCGGATCACGGTGCCTCCCGTACCAGGTAAGTATGCCTTTCTCGGCCCTCATCGGCTGACTCCTGCGCCGTGGCCGCTCATCCCGCTAGGGCCCGACCACACCTACCCGTTGCGCAACACCAAAACAAAGTCAAAAAATCGACCCATAGCACACCGCAATACACGAGCAAACTAACCGCTGCCCGGCTGCCAACTAAACATTTTGGTATTTGGCGACACTATTTTGCGAGGAGTCGGCAAAACGCACCTACGGTAGAAGGGCAAATGTAGACTGTACGTGGCCATTTTGGAGGAGTTGTCTGGTCTACGACAGACGTACGAAAGGCTGTGTGGTAGACGCCATCGACCAGTTTTTTGCCCGACATGACCTGAATGCGCGAAACTAACCTGGCTGGCCCGGGCAGTCACACCGTTGAAACATAATAACACACCTAGTCGCTCATCCCTGGCTAATATCTAGGAAAATAAATGGAGAAACACAACTCAAAAGTATACTAAATAAAGTAAACAACGAAGCTATTATGACGTGAAACGATTGTTGACGGGCTTGTCTGAAATGGTGAACGCAATGCAAATGCACAGTGACTGGCTTTTTGTAAGATGGGCAATGTCTCTTTTTATGTTGAATTAACAGGGGAAAGCGCGAACGCAGTCCCCCACACTAAGAAATTACGTACTCGAGTCGCCCACATTTGGGGCGATCGCAGGGGTCAGCCAAACCTAGGTGCAATGGAAAGGCCTCACCCTGGGAGGACCGCCTTGCGGATCACGGTGCCTCCCGTACCAGGTAAGTATGCCTTTCTCGGCCCTCATCGGCTGACTCCTGCGCCGTGGCCGCTCATCCCGCTAGGGCCCGACCACACCTACCCGTTGCGCAACACCAAAACAAAGTCAAAAAATCGACCCATAGCACACCGCAATACACGAGCAAACTAACCGCTGCCCGGCTGCCAACTAAACATTTTGGTATTTGGCGACACTATTTTGCGAGGAGTCGGCAAAACGCACCTACGGTAGAAGGGCAAATGTAGACTGTACGTGGCCATTTTGGAGGAGTTGTCTGGTCTACGACAGACGTACGAAAGGCTGTGTGGTAGACGCCATCGACCAGTTTTTTGCCCGACATGACCTGAATGCGCGAAACTAACCTGGCTGGCCCGGGCAGTCACACCGTTGAAACATAATAACACACCTAGTCGCTCATCCCTGGCTAATATCTAGGAAAATAAATGGAGAAACACAACTCAAAAGTATACTAAATAAAGTAAACAACGAAGCTATTATGACGTGAAACGATTGTTGACGGGCTTGTCTGAAATGGTGAACGCAATGCAAATGCACAGTGACTGGCTTTTTGTAAGATGGGCAATGTCTCTTTTTATGTTGAATTAACAGGGGAAAGCGCGAACGCAGTCCCCCACACTAAGAAATTACGTACTCGAGTCGCCCACATTTGGGGCGATCGCAGGGGTCAGCCAAACCTAGGTGCAATGGAAAGGCCTCACCCTGGGAGGACCGCCTTGCGGATCACGGTGCCTCCCGTACCAGGTAAGTATGCCTTTCTCGGCCCTCATCGGCTGACTCCTGCGCCGTGGCCGCTCATCCCGCTAGGGCCCGACCACACCTACCCGTTGCGCAACACCAAAACAAAGTCAAAAAATCGACCCATAGCACACCGCAATACACGAGCAAACTAACCGCTGCCCGGCTGCCAACTAAACATTTTGGTATTTGGCGACACTATTTTGCGAGGAGTCGGCAAAACGCACCTACGGTAGAAGGGCAAATGTAGACTGTACGTGGCCATTTTGGAGGAGTTGTCTGGTCTACGACAGACGTACGAAAGGCTGTGTGGTAGACGCCATCGACCAGTTTTTTGCCCGACATGACCTGAATGCGCGAAACTAACCTGGCTGGCCCGGGCAGTCACACCGTTGAAACATAATAACACACCTAGTCGCTCATCCCTGGCTAATATCTAGGAAAATAAATGGAGAAACACAACTCAAAAGTATACTAAATAAAGTAAACAACGAAGCTATTATGACGTGAAACGATTGTTGACGGGCTTGTCTGAAATGGTGAACGCAATGCAAATGCACAGTGACTGGCTTTTTGTAAGATGGGCAATGTCTCTTTTTATGTTGAATTAACAGGGGAAAGCGCGAACGCAGTCCCCCACACTAAGAAATTACGTACTCGAGTCGCCCACATTTGGGGCGATCGCAGGGGTCAGCCAAACCTAGGTGCAATGGAAAGGCCTCACCCTGGGAGGACCGCCTTGCGGATCACGGTGCCTCCCGTACCAGGTAAGTATGCCTTTCTCGGCCCTCATCGGCTGACTCCTGCGCCGTGGCCGCTCATCCCGCTAGGGCCCGACCACACCTACCCGTTGCGCAACACCAAAACAAAGTCAAAAAATCGACCCATAGCACACCGCAATACACGAGCAAACTAACCGCTGCCCGGCTGCCAACTAAACATTTTGGTATTTGGCGACACTATTTTGCGAGGAGTCGGCAAAACGCACCTACGGTAGAAGGGCAAATGTAGACTGTACGTGGCCATTTTGGAGGAGTTGTCTGGTCTACGACAGACGTACGAAAGGCTGTGTGGTAGACGCCATCGACCAGTTTTTTGCCCGACATGACCTGAATGCGCGAAACTAACCTGGCTGGCCCGGGCAGTCACACCGTTGAAACATAATAACACACCTAGTCGCTCATCCCTGGCTAATATCTAGGAAAATAAATGGAGAAACACAACTCAAAAGTATACTAAATAAAGTAAACAACGAAGCTATTATGACGTGAAACGATTGTTGACGGGCTTGTCTGAAATGGTGAACGCAATGCAAATGCACAGTGACTGGCTTTTTGTAAGATGGGCAATGTCTCTTTTTATGTTGAATTAACAGGGGAAAGCGCGAACGCAGTCCCCCACACTAAGAAATTACGTACTCGAGTCGCCCACATTTGGGGCGATCGCAGGGGTCAGCCAAACCTAGGTGCAATGGAAAGGCCTCACCCTGGGAGGACCGCCTTGCGGATCACGGTGCCTCCCGTACCAGGTAAGTATGCCTTTCTCGGCCCTCATCGGCTGACTCCTGCGCCGTGGCCGCTCATCCCGCTAGGGCCCGACCACACCTACCCGTTGCGCAACACCAAAACAAAGTCAAAAAATCGACCCATAGCACACCGCAATACACGAGCAAACTAACCGCTGCCCGGCTGCCAACTAAACATTTTGGTATTTGGCGACACTATTTTGCGAGGAGTCGGCAAAACGCACCTACGGTAGAAGGGCAAATGTAGACTGTACGTGGCCATTTTGGAGGAGTTGTCTGGTCTACGACAGACGTACGAAAGGCTGTGTGGTAGACGCCATCGACCAGTTTTTTGCCCGACATGACCTGAATGCGCGAAACTAACCTGGCTGGCCCGGGCAGTCACACCGTTGAAACATAATAACACACCTAGTCGCTCATCCCTGGCTAATATCTAGGAAAATAAATGGAGAAACACAACTCAAAAGTATACTAAATAAAGTAAACAACGAAGCTATTATGACGTGAAACGATTGTTGACGGGCTTGTCTGAAATGGTGAACGCAATGCAAATGCACAGTGACTGGCTTTTTGTAAGATGGGCAATGTCTCTTTTTATGTTGAATTAACAGGGGAAAGCGCGAACGCAGTCCCCCACACTAAGAAATTACGTACTCGAGTCGCCCACATTTGGGGCGATCGCAGGGGTCAGCCAAACCTAGGTGCAATGGAAAGGCCTCACCCTGGGAGGACCGCCTTGCGGATCACGGTGCCTCCCGTACCAGGTAAGTATGCCTTTCTCGGCCCTCATCGGCTGACTCCTGCGCCGTGGCCGCTCATCCCGCTAGGGCCCGACCACACCTACCCGTTGCGCAACACCAAAACAAAGTCAAAAAATCGACCCATAGCACACCGCAATACACGAGCAAACTAACCGCTGCCCGGCTGCCAACTAAACATTTTGGTATTTGGCGACACTATTTTGCGAGGAGTCGGCAAAACGCACCTACGGTAGAAGGGCAAATGTAGACTGTACGTGGCCATTTTGGAGGAGTTGTCTGGTCTACGACAGACGTACGAAAGGCTGTGTGGTAGACGCCATCGACCAGTTTTTTGCCCGACATGACCTGAATGCGCGAAACTAACCTGGCTGGCCCGGGCAGTCACACCGTTGAAACATAATAACACACCTAGTCGCTCATCCCTGGCTAATATCTAGGAAAATAAATGGAGAAACACAACTCAAAAGTATACTAAATAAAGTAAACAACGAAGCTATTATGACGTGAAACGATTGTTGACGGGCTTGTCTGAAATGGTGAACGCAATGCAAATGCACAGTGACTGGCTTTTTGTAAGATGGGCAATGTCTCTTTTTATGTTGAATTAACAGGGGAAAGCGCGAACGCAGTCCCCCACACTAAGAAATTACGTACTCGAGTCGCCCACATTTGGGGCGATCGCAGGGGTCAGCCAAACCTAGGTGCAATGGAAAGGCCTCACCCTGGGAGGACCGCCTTGCGGATCACGGTGCCTCCCGTACCAGGTAAGTATGCCTTTCTCGGCCCTCATCGGCTGACTCCTGCGCCGTGGCCGCTCATCCCGCTAGGGCCCGACCACACCTACCCGTTGCGCAACACCAAAACAAAGTCAAAAAATCGACCCATAGCACACCGCAATACACGAGCAAACTAACCGCTGCCCGGCTGCCAACTAAACATTTTGGTATTTGGCGACACTATTTTGCGAGGAGTCGGCAAAACGCACCTACGGTAGAAGGGCAAATGTAGACTGTACGTGGCCATTTTGGAGGAGTTGTCTGGTCTACGACAGACGTACGAAAGGCTGTGTGGTAGACGCCATCGACCAGTTTTTTGCCCGACATGACCTGAATGCGCGAAACTAACCTGGCTGGCCCGGGCAGTCACACCGTTGAAACATAATAACACACCTAGTCGCTCATCCCTGGCTAATATCTAGGAAAATAAATGGAGAAACACAACTCAAAAGTATACTAAATAAAGTAAACAACGAAGCTATTATGACGTGAAACGATTGTTGACGGGCTTGTCTGAAATGGTGAACGCAATGCAAATGCACAGTGACTGGCTTTTTGTAAGATGGGCAATGTCTCTTTTTATGTTGAATTAACAGGGGAAAGCGCGAACGCAGTCCCCCACACTAAGAAATTACGTACTCGAGTCGCCCACATTTGGGGCGATCGCAGGGGTCAGCCAAACCTAGGTGCAATGGAAAGGCCTCACCCTGGGAGGACCGCCTTGCGGATCACGGTGCCTCCCGTACCAGGTAAGTATGCCTTTCTCGGCCCTCATCGGCTGACTCCTGCGCCGTGGCCGCTCATCCCGCTAGGGCCCGACCACACCTACCCGTTGCGCAACACCAAAACAAAGTCAAAAAATCGACCCATAGCACACCGCAATACACGAGCAAACTAACCGCTGCCCGGCTGCCAACTAAACATTTTGGTATTTGGCGACACTATTTTGCGAGGAGTCGGCAAAACGCACCTACGGTAGAAGGGCAAATGTAGACTGTACGTGGCCATTTTGGAGGAGTTGTCTGGTCTACGACAGACGTACGAAAGGCTGTGTGGTAGACGCCATCGACCAGTTTTTTGCCCGACATGACCTGAATGCGCGAAACTAACCTGGCTGCCCGGGCAGTCACACCGTTGAAACATAATAACACACCTAGTCGCTCATCCCTGGCTAATATCTAGGAAAATAAATGGAGAAACACAACTCAAAAGTATACTAAATAAAGTAAACAACGAAGCTATTATGACGTGAAACGATTGTTGACGGGCTTGTCTGAAATGGTGAACGCAATGCAAATGCACAGTGACTGGCTTTTTGTAAGATGGGCAATGTCTCTTTTTATGTTGAATTAACAGGGGAAAGCGCGAACGCAGTCCCCCACACTAAGAAATTACGTACTCGAGTCGCCCACATTTGGGGCGATCGCAGGGGTCAGCCAAACCTAGGTGCAATGGAAAGGCCTCACCCTGGGAGGACCGCCTTGCGGATCACGGTGCCTCCCGTACCAGGTAAGTATGCCTTTCTCGGCCCTCATCGGCTGACTCCTGCGCCGTGGCCGCTCATCCCGCTAGGGCCCGACCACACCTACCCGTTGCGCAACACCAAAACAAAGTCAAAAAATCGACCCATAGCACACCGCAATACACGAGCAAACTAACCGCTGCCCGGCTGCCAACTAAACATTTTGGTATTTGGCGACACTATTTTGCGAGGAGTCGGCAAAACGCACCTACGGTAGAAGGGCAAATGTAGACTGTACGTGGCCATTTTGGAGGAGTTGTCTGGTCTACGACAGACGTACGAAAGGCTGTGTGGTAGACGCCATCGACCAGTTTTTTGCCCGACATGACCTGAATGCGCGAAACTAACCTGGCTGGCCCGGGCAGTCACACCGTTGAAACATAATAACACACCTAGTCGCTCATCCCTGGCTAATATCTAGGAAAATAAATGGAGAAACACAACTCAAAAGTATACTAAATAAAGTAAACAACGAAGCTATTATGACGTGAAACGATTGTTGACGGGCTTGTCTGAAATGGTGAACGCAATGCAAATGCACAGTGACTGGCTTTTTGTAAGATGGGCAATGTCTCTTTTTATGTTGAATTAACAGGGGAAAGCGCGAACGCAGTCCCCCACACTAAGAAATTACGTACTCGAGTCGCCCACATTTGGGGCGATCGCAGGGGTCAGCCAAACCTAGGTGCAATGGAAAGGCCTCACCCTGGGAGGACCGCCTTGCGGATCACGGTGCCTCCCGTACCAGGTAAGTATGCCTTTCTCGGCCCTCATCGGCTGACTCCTGCGCCGTGGCCGCTCATCCCGCTAGGGCCCGACCACACCTACCCGTTGCGCAACACCAAAACAAAGTCAAAAAATCGACCCATAGCACACCGCAATACACGAGCAAACTAACCGCTGCCCGGCTGCCAACTAAACATTTTGGTATTTGGCGACACTATTTTGCGAGGAGTCGGCAAAACGCACCTACGGTAGAAGGGCAAATGTAGACTGTACGTGGCCATTTTGGAGGAGTTGTCTGGTCTACGACAGACGTACGAAAGGCTGTGTGGTAGACGCCATCGACCAGTTTTTTGCCCGACATGACCTGAATGCGCGAAACTAACCTGGCTGGCCCGGGCAGTCACACCGTTGAAACATAATAACACACCTAGTCGCTCATCCCTGGCTAATATCTAGGAAAATAAATGGAGAAACACAACTCAAAAGTATACTAAATAAAGTAAACAACGAAGCTATTATGACGTGAAACGATTGTTGACGGGCTTGTCTGAAATGGTGAACGCAATGCAAATGCACAGTGACTGGCTTTTTGTAAGATGGGCAATGTCTCTTTTTATGTTGAATTAACAGGGGAAAGCGCGAACGCAGTCCCCCACACTAAGAAATTACGTACTCGAGTCGCCCACATTTGGGGCGATCGCAGGGGTCAGCCAAACCTAGGTGCAATGGAAAGGCCTCACCCTGGGAGGACCGCCTTGCGGATCACGGTGCCTCCCGTACCAGGTAAGTATGCCTTTCTCGGCCCTCATCGGCTGACTCCTGCGCCGTGGCCGCTCATCCCGCTAGGGCCCGACCACACCTACCCGTTGCGCAACACCAAAACAAAGTCAAAAAATCGACCCATAGCACACCGCAATACACGAGCAAACTAACCGCTGCCCGGCTGCCAACTAAACATTTTGGTATTTGGCGACACTATTTTGCGAGGAGTCGGCAAAACGCACCTACGGTAGAAGGGCAAATGTAGACTGTACGTGGCCATTTTGGAGGAGTTGTCTGGTCTACGACAGACGTACGAAAGGCTGTGTGGTAGACGCCATCGACCAGTTTTTTGCCCGACATGACCTGAATGCGCGAAACTAACCTGGCTGGCCGGGCAGTCACACCGTTGAAACATAATAACACACCTAGTCGCTCATCCCTGGCTAATATCTAGGAAAATAAATGGAGAAACACAACTCAAAAGTATACTAAATAAAGTAAACAACGAAGCTATTATGACGTGAAACGATTGTTGACGGGCTTGTCTGAAATGGTGAACGCAATGCAAATGCACAGTGACTGGCTTTTTGTAAGATGGGCAATGTCTCTTTTTATGTTGAATTAACAGGGGAAAGCGCGAACGCAGTCCCCCACACTAAGAAATTACGTACTCGAGTCGCCCACATTTGGGGCGATCGCAGGGGTCAGCCAAACCTAGGTGCAATGGAAAGGCCTCACCCTGGGAGGACCGCCTTGCGGATCACGGTGCCTCCCGTACCAGGTAAGTATGCCTTTCTCGGCCCTCATCGGCTGACTCCTGCGCCGTGGCCGCTCATCCCGCTAGGGCCCGACCACACCTACCCGTTGCGCAACACCAAAACAAAGTCAAAAAATCGACCCATAGCACACCGCAATACACGAGCAAACTAACCGCTGCCCGGCTGCCAACTAAACATTTTGGTATTTGGCGACACTATTTTGCGAGGAGTCGGCAAAACGCACCTACGGTAGAAGGGCAAATGTAGACTGTACGTGGCCATTTTGGAGGAGTTGTCTGGTCTACGACAGACGTACGAAAGGCTGTGTGGTAGACGCCATCGACCAGTTTTTTGCCCGACATGACCTGAATGCGCGAAACTAACCTGGCTGGCCCGGGCAGTCACACCGTTGAAACATAATAACACACCTAGTCGCTCATCCCTGGCTAATATCTAGGAAAATAAATGGAGAAACACAACTCAAAAGTATACTAAATAAAGTAAACAACGAAGCTATTATGACGTGAAACGATTGTTGACGGGCTTGTCTGAAATGGTGAACGCAATGCAAATGCACAGTGACTGGCTTTTTGTAAGATGGGCAATGTCTCTTTTTATGTTGAATTAACAGGGGAAAGCGCGAACGCAGTCCCCCACACTAAGAAATTACGTACTCGAGTCGCCCACATTTGGGGCGATCGCAGGGGTCAGCCAAACCTAGGTGCAATGGAAAGGCCTCACCCTGGGAGGACCGCCTTGCGGATCACGGTGCCTCCCGTACCAGGTAAGTATGCCTTTCTCGGCCCTCATCGGCTGACTCCTGCGCCGTGGCCGCTCATCCCGCTAGGGCCCGACCACACCTACCCGTTGCGCAACACCAAAACAAAGTCAAAAAATCGACCCATAGCACACCGCAATACACGAGCAAACTAACCGCTGCCGGCTGCCAACTAAACATTTTGGTATTTGGCGACACTATTTTGCGAGGAGTCGGCAAAACGCACCTACGGTAGAAGGGCAAATGTAGACTGTACGTGGCCATTTTGGAGGAGTTGTCTGGTCTACGACAGACGTACGAAAGGCTGTGTGGTAGACGCCATCGACCAGTTTTTTGCCCGACATGACCTGAATGCGCGAAACTAACCTGGCTGGCCCGGGCAGTCACACCGTTGAAACATAATAACACACCTAGTCGCTCATCCCTGGCTAATATCTAGGAAAATAAATGGAGAAACACAACTCAAAAGTATACTAAATAAAGTAAACAACGAAGCTATTATGACGTGAAACGATTGTTGACGGGCTTGTCTGAAATGGTGAACGCAATGCAAATGCACAGTGACTGGCTTTTTGTAAGATGGGCAATGTCTCTTTTTATGTTGAATTAACAGGGGAAAGCGCGAACGCAGTCCCCCACACTAAGAAATTACGTACTCGAGTCGCCCACATTTGGGGCGATCGCAGGGGTCAGCCAAACCTAGGTGCAATGGAAAGGCCTCACCCTGGGAGGACCGCCTTGCGGATCACGGTGCCTCCCGTACCAGGTAAGTATGCCTTTCTCGGCCCTCATCGGCTGACTCCTGCGCCGTGGCCGCTCATCCCGCTAGGGCCCGACCACACCTACCCGTTGCGCAACACCAAAACAAAGTCAAAAAATCGACCCATAGCACACCGCAATACACGAGCAAACTAACCGCTGCCCGGCTGCCAACTAAACATTTTGGTATTTGGCGACACTATTTTGCGAGGAGTCGGCAAAACGCACCTACGGTAGAAGGGCAAATGTAGACTGTACGTGGCCATTTTGGAGGAGTTGTCTGGTCTACGACAGACGTACGAAAGGCTGTGTGGTAGACGCCATCGACCAGTTTTTTGCCCGACATGACCTGAATGCGCGAAACTAACCTGGCTGGCCCGGGCAGTCACACCGTTGAAACATAATAACACACCTAGTCGCTCATCCCTGGCTAATATCTAGGAAAATAAATGGAGAAACACAACTCAAAAGTATACTAAATAAAGTAAACAACGAAGCTATTATGACGTGAAACGATTGTTGACGGGCTTGTCTGAAATGGTGAACGCAATGCAAATGCACAGTGACTGGCTTTTTGTAAGATGGGCAATGTCTCTTTTTATGTTGAATTAACAGGGGAAAGCGCGAACGCAGTCCCCCACACTAAGAAATTACGTACTCGAGTCGCCCACATTTGGGGCGATCGCAGGGGTCAGCCAAACCTAGGTGCAATGGAAAGGCCTCACCCTGGGAGGACCGCCTTGCGGATCACGGTGCCTCCCGTACCAGGTAAGTATGCCTTTCTCGGCCCTCATCGGCTGACTCCTGCGCCGTGGCCGCTCATCCCGCTAGGGCCCGACCACACCTACCCG